>JBAMBJ010003074.1:0-13092 GCA_037043495.1 Drosophila recens | reverse complement strand
TTTTACAAATATTCAAAAATGAATCAAGTTCGTTCACTTTGAGATTCGGTATTTCTGTAACTCTCTTTTTCGGCCTTACTCAACACTAATTTTTAAGCATCTGCCGGTGATTTAAGGCATCCGTGTACAGAATATATACACATTTTGTGAATATTTCTTTTGTGTAAAATAAGTTAAGCGTTAAAAAACAATACGCCAAAATGAGTGGCGGTACTATGTTGTATGGCGGAGATGAGATTGGGGCCTTAGTTTTCGATCCAGGTCATCATTCGTTACGCGTGGGTTATGCTCAGGAGGATTCGCCTAAAGCTGAAATACCTTCCGTTGTTGGAATTGGAACCAGCGCGCCAGACACTAATCTTGATCCAGAGACAAAGACAGACAACAATGCAACGCCAAGCAGTGAGTAATTGAAAAATAAGAACTTCTTTACGCGTTTACATTTCACATACCGACCTCTCACCCCGCCCATCACTCATTATAGACGCCGACGCACGGAAGTTCTATGTGGACACAAACTATGTTAATGTTCCGCGGTCGCAGATGGAGGTGCAAACTTACATGAAAGACGGCATGATTGACAATTGGGAGCTTTTCGAGAAGGTCATTGACTATGCATACGCAAATGTCATACAATCGGAACCGGAGTATCATCCCGTGCTTTTCTCAGAGGCATCGTGGAATGTGCGAAACAATCGCGAAAAATTAACGGAGCTCATGTTTGAGAAATACAATGTGCCAGCATTCTTTTTAGTAAAAAACGCTGTGCTGGCTGCGTTCTCTAGCGGACGTGCCACAGCTCTTGTGGTCGATAGCGGCGCAACGCACACCTCTGCAGTGCCTGTGCACGAGGGCTACGTACTTTCACAGGCAGTGGTGAAGTCGCCGCTTGGCGGAGACTTTCTCTCCAGACAATGCAGGCAACATCTGGAAAAACATGGCATCGACTTGTCGCCTGTGTATAGAATTGCTTCCAAGGATGTGGTTAAGGAACGCGACAATGCACGATTCACGCTGCGCAAACTGCCCGAGAATCTCACACAGTCATGGCAAAACTATATGTTGCAACTTATGATGCAGGACTTTCAGATGAATGTGTTGCAGGTGCTAGAAAATCCTTTCGACGAGCGAGTCGCCGCACAAATACCTATGGTACACTACGAGTTCCCTAACGGCTATCATCAAGATTTTGGTTCTGAGCGTTTTAAAATTGCCGAAAGTCTCTTTGACAACGCTATGCTCGGAGCAGGACAACTCGCGTCTACAAGCGTGGGAATGTGTGACGCTGATGTGCGCTTGTCTCTTTTCGGTTCCGTTGTAGTCACAGGTACTGTTATATGCGTGGTATTCTACTAGATAATTATTAATCCTGTTCCGACTTTTCTTTTAGGTGGAAACACACTACTGCAAGGTTTCCCTGAACGCCTAAATCGGGATCTGCAGCTGCGTGCACCTTCGAATACGCGGTTGAAAATGATTTCAGCCAATGGTAGCGTTGAGCGAAGGTTTGGAGCTTGGATTGGTGGTTCCATACTAGCCAGCATTGGTACTTTCCAACAAATGTGGATATCGTCGCAAGAATATGAAGAGGCTGGCAAGAGTCAAGTGGAACGCAAATGCCCGTGAATGGTGTTTTTAAATAATCAGAACGAATTCCAACTCTAATTGTAAAGACAATGATACGATGATAATTTTTAAGTTAACTATTTATTGTGCGCCTAATTTCGCGAATTGATTTGTCAACTGATCGATAAAGGTCACATTACCACGTCTATAAATGCACTTTATTATACCATTTTGTAAGTTTTAGTTTCAACTCATTTTTAAATTCATAAAAAATCTGGATCTGAAAAGATAAAAGCTTTTACTTATACTTTGGTAACACATATATAAATACACATGTGTGGATTTTGAAAGTCTTGATTAGAAACTTAGACAGAAATTATGGTTTAAACAAGTATTTTGGAGGCATAATATTAAAACACATTTTGAATAATCCTCACATTCAAATGGATGCGTAAATTGAAAAATATAAAAAAATAAATTTTTAGAATTTAGTTATAGTTTTAAATAACAATTGTTAGAGCATATACAATTTGTTCAATTAAGGTGTAGGTGGTATTATAGGCTTCAGTACTGAACTAGGGTGTCATGCCAGAATATTTCAACAAGTTTTTTAATAACTGTGTATTACCTTTTTTCCAAATTGGTTTGAATATTAATAATCTGTCAGAATAAGTTCCTGAACCCATGAATAGGCAAGGAGTGATTATTGCTTTGACATGACAGGCATATTTATCTTCTCAATTTTCGGATATGTATGTAGGACTTAATTGTTTTCAAGCAAATACCGCTTTGATTACAATTTTTTCATGTTTGCACAAGGAGAGCTAAAAATTGGACCATCTGTAAAAATGTATGCGATTATTCAAAGCATACCACCCTTTAATTTATAAAAATTAATCTGATCAAAGATTAAAAAAAAAAGAAACCATAAGAATTCGAAACCCCATGCATTAAAAAAAAATATGTACATTTATTTCAAATTCCACTTGTGTATATCCATTCATCGATTCGAAAGGAGCATGATTTATTTGTGCCTAGCAATCTGTTTGAATTGCTGAATACATTACAAAAACTTAGTTTGTTTTGCTAAAAACTATTCTTTTAAAATTGAAAATTTTCTGGAGGACTTTGCCTGTTTGGTTTGTCAGTGGATTCTTCGCAGCCACTATCCGGTTCCAGTTTATAGGCTATGGATATGGACTGAAGTTTTGGTATATGTTTCTTGTACTGCTTAAAATTAGCATTTGGCGTTATGAGTGACTTCCGACGCCTAATTGTATCTCGGGTGATTTCAGTGCAGAGTTTTAAAAAGCGTCACATGGCACCGGACATGGTGTTGTTGCATACACATTGCTGTGAATGAGAATCGAAAGGTTAGTCTTAGACATGGTGACAGATCAGTGTAGTTTGTGTGTCGTACATACCTTGGCATTTAAAATGTCCTCAGACCAGTCCTCGCTTGCAATACGTCCGACGGCATTCACGAGAATCTTTTTCACTTTTACAACATTCTCGGAAAAGGTCTTTAGCACGTCCTGTACATTGACTCCCTCGCAGCCCATACGCCAGCAATCGTAGTCAGTGGCAATTGCTACGGATCCATAAAGTAAGCCAGCTTCCTTGGCCAGCACAACTTCTGGGCAAGTGGTCATGTTGATTAGATCGCCGCCCCACTGTCTAAACATGTTGCTCTCAGAGCGGGATGAGAAACGCGGCCCCTCAATTGTGACAATGGTGGCCTTCTCATGGGCTTCATACTCCAGCTCCTTGGCCGCATCCAAGAGCACTTTACGGGTTCGCTCACAAAACGCCGGATACATGGGCAAATGACAGACGCCATTCATGCCTGCGTGTGCGCCATCGTAGAAGGTCTGCATTCGCTTGGTGGTGCGATCTATAAAGTCATGCGGCACCACCAAATTGCCTGGCTTTATGGCCTCTCTGAGTGAGCCGCATGCTGTGGACACAATCAGATGTGTGCAGCCCACTTGGCGGAGAGCCCAAATGTTCGCGCGGTAGTTAACATTTGATGGCATAATATCATGTTTGCGACCATGACGTGCCAAAAGCACGCACTGAACACCACCGATTTCCCCTTCGATCAGCGCATCCGATGGTGAGCCGTACGGAGTATCAATCATCTTTTCCTGCCGCTGCTCCAAAATGTCTGGATCATCCAGGCCAGAGCCACCAATGATGCCAATCTATACATGTGTGTCAATAAAATAATCGCATTGGAATTATGCATAAATACGAAAATATGTATGTAAGCACTTGTGTACATATGTTTGTACGTATGATTAAATACTCGTACTTACTTTTACAGGAATCGGATCCAAATTAGTATCTTTGCATTTAATATGTATCATCTTGTCGCTTGTAAGTATTAAGTCCAAGTAGATAGTCTGGATTAAAACGTGCTAAGGAACTGTCTGTCTATCGCTCTCTCCGCGCTGATAGCGTTCTTGTTGATAAGCTGTCATAAATGTAGCGCAGCTGAAAACTTGAGGCATATTCATTTCAACAAATGACTGATATAGGGCTGCAAACAATTCGATAGTGGTTTTATGATTTCAACATCGATGACCAACTATTTCCATAGTCCCCTAAGCAAATAACATATGGTCAGAGCTTGCAAATAACAGTCAACCGTTTTTTTTTTTGCGATCTACTCACGAAAATAACCGAAAAAAACACACACGCTTGCTCTTTGTCTGAGCAGATCAATTCGGTTTTTCTTTTTTCCTTTTCGGTTTAATTTTCTCAGTTGAACCAATCTAGTAACTTTCTTTCAATAACAAATTATTGAGAAAAACCGATTGAGTACTCAAAATATAACAGTCACTAGGTGAACAAAAAATGAAAAGCTCAGTTCAAACGTTCATTCATTTTTTTCTTATGTTCCACGTTATTTTATGTTATACTTCTTAAAATTTTAAAAAGTTTACCCATAATTAGTGGCATCTTGCCCCCAAGAATAGTATGAATACCCTATTTACGCCCTGTAAACATAATAAATTCACATACATATATTATAATTATTTATTCTGTGTTAAGCTTCACCACCAATAAAGAGTTTAAATTTTCTCCGCTTAATGAGTTGCGTTTCTCCGACAAAATAAAATGAAGCGCTGAAAATGCCCTTTCAACCGATACTTGCGTCGCCGGTGTAGCCAGCACAACTTGTGCGAGCGCACTCAGGTGTGGTGACTGTAGCTTCTTGTCTCTATAAAAATGCAGAATATTATCGGTCAATGGTAAACGACCATTCATTAATTCGAAGTTCTCGATATCAGCATAGATTTGTTGAAGTTTTTTTCATAGTTGCGAAGAAACGATTGCCTCTTCACTTGTTTCGTATGAAATTTTTTTTTTTTATAACGGGTTCCACTTCATTGTAATCGATGCTCTCAACTTCTTCAACTAATTCAGCATGTTTTGCATTTAAGTGCCGTTTTAAATTTGTTGAGTGCGATCCTGCAAGTTTTACGCCGCATACGGTACACTGGGATTTTTTTTGTTTTGCGTCGAATTTAAAAAATTGTTGAACTTTTTTATTTTGCTCACGGCCCATTTTTCACAAAAATAGTTAAATTGTTAAGATATGTTTGATTATTGAAAGCAAGTCACAAACTAAAATAAATGAAAAGACTTTTATTTAATTCGCTCAATTTTAAATTGACAGTTTACAACCCGAGCCCTTTGCTTTTTAAAAATTGATTGTGGTTTGAAAATGAACGATTTGTTCAAAAACTGTGTGAACGGTTCATTTATGACACTTTAAGCAAAGAGACAGTAAATAACTGTTATTTTTGAACATCAAAAAACGGTCGACTGTTATTTGCAAGCTCTGCATATGGTTTATGTTTAAATTGATTAATTTTGTTGTTTAAAATTTTTATATTTATTTTATTATTGTCTATTGTGTTGAGAAAATGATCTGGACCGATGGGACAACACATCTGTTTATTCGAAGTAAATTAATCACGAATTTCTCTTCAACATTTACATTAATAGCATTTATTACTATTGTGGATGCCTCCACACTAGAAACACCACATCCAATTTTTGCATTAAGCATAGTACGCTCTAGCCGAAAATATTTTTGCAAGGCCAAAACTCCATATAAAAAAAAGGGTTGCAAACATGCTCGAAATTATTTTGTAAGGCCATTTCTAAACCTATGTACGCTGTACCTAAATATGGGCAGCTCAGAATATTTTCCGGCGTTTTACAAAACTGTTTGGTAAACAGATGGCATCTTTTTTTTTACCTTTCGAAACATCGATTAAATCGTTGTTGAATCGTACGATCTAGCTGAAAACATTTTGGGTGCTCGAAATGTTCGATGTTTTGAAGTCCGGCCTAACAAACTTCAGTGTGACAGCATAATACCAAAAATCACTCAAAAGTTGAGAGATTGTTGGTCTTATGCTGCTGTGGTCACACTGTTCGTCAGCTGTGCACAACAAACAAATAAATAACATTGAGCACAAAAATAAAGAGAAAATGGACAAAATGAACAGGATAAGAGAAGTAGCAGCGACTTACACCCTAATTATTAAAATAAAAATTATTAATTATAAAAATCCCATCAAAATGTTTTATTTTTCGGTCTGAGCTGCCCATATTTAGGTACAGCGTACATAGGTTTAGAAATGGCCTTACAAAATAATTTCGAGCATGTTTGCAACCCTTTTTTTTATATGGAGTTTTGGCCTTGCAAAAATATTTTCGTCTAGAGCGTACTATGCTATAAGTTGATACAAAAATATATGCTTGTATTTTTAAGCAGTTAGCAGTTTATTTTATTTCTAAATTAGAATGCGAAGAAGAATGTTTCAAGCATCTTTTTGAGAAGCTAAGAGTCTTTAGAAACATAGATGTTTTCTTTGATGATTTCTTTTTAAAAAAACATCGATGGACACACGCATTGATTTTTCTCCACTTCTATGAGCAACCCAGCCCTAAGAAAAAAGTCAGAACTAGCTATAAATTGACAGCACTGAGTTGGCTGAATAAGTTGAGTTGTTCAATTTTGAATTGTGAGCTAAATCAGAAAGTTGTTCAGTTGGTAAGTTGTCCCTTTAAGATGTACAGTGTACTAGAGCTGGGACTTAACGATTTTTTTCAAAATCGATTCAATTTGATTATGTAAAAAGAAAAAATCGATTTTTTTATATTGAAAAAAAATTTGTAACTTCATTTGTTTTTATGATTTTAAATGGTTTTTTTTTCTGTTTTTGTATTTATATTACTTATCACATTTTTCAATGTTATTTAACAGTTCATCATTAATAACAAAAAAAAGGAAAATAATACCAAAATTAAAAAATAAGTCAGATTCAAATGACTAAAATAAATTCATATGAGAGATGGAAAAACCGCTATTCTTTAGTACATTTTGTGTACTCAAACATACGCGCCTTTACATTCCCAGTCACAAGTAGCATTTCACAGCACTAGTCCTTTTTAAAAAAATTGAATTTTTTAAAAACTTTAATGAAGTAAAAATCGATTTAAAATCGATTTTATTAAAATCGGTCCCAGCACTACAGTGTACGATGAATATGCCGGTTGGTATTGAACGATGAATAGGTCAGTTGTTAAGTAACTCATAAATAATGTAGAAATTTAATCTTCGTATGAAACTTCATGTGCATATATGTATGTCAATGTTTAACAAACTAAAAATTTTAGAAAATTCGATTAAATCTGAGTGAGCTAAATGAACGATATAAACAGTCCATTATTAACGGAATAAGTTCATTAGTTCATATTAATTATTCGTTCATTTGAACGAATATACAGCTGAGCCGACACAAGCACATGTGTTGTAACCCAAATTTGTAGGAAACTTATAATGGGACTTGAAGTGAATTTACCGGGAAACGATATAGACGATATCGAGGATTTAATATCATCTGATGATGTTAAGCCCCGTGAGCGATACGAAACAAAGAAAAATGTAACGGTGCGCGCTAAAAAGCGCAAGCAAATTAAACCGGCGTTAAGCGACGCGGCTGTAGACACTGGCAATCAACCTCAGAAAACTATTTACAAGAGTGTTATACCAGGAACACAAAAGGTATATGTAAAAACATGGGGCTGTGCACACAACAATTCTGACTCTGAGTACATGGCTGGGCAATTGGCGGCGTATGGTTACAATCTGAGCGACAAGGATGATGCCGATCTGTGGTTGTTAAACAGTTGCACTGTGAAGAATCCCTCGGAGGATACGTTTCGTAACGAAATCGAGTCGGGTATGCGCAAAGGCAAGCATGTTGTGGTGGCAGGGTGCGTGCCGCAGGGCGCTCCAAAGGCAGACTATTTGCGTGGACTTTCAGTAATCGGTGTACAGCAAATTGATCGCGTCGTGGAGGTGGTTGAGGAGACGTTAAAAGGACACAGCGTTCGCCTGTTGCAAAACAAGAAGGTGCATGGCCGTCGAGTGGCCGGCGCTCCCTTGTCCCTGCCGAAGGTGCGCAAAAATCCGCTCGTCGAGATTATATCCATCAACAGTGGCTGTCTTAACCAATGCACTTATTGCAAAACGAAGCATGCACGTGGAGATTTGGCTAGTTATTCACCTGCTGAGATAATAGAGCGCGCACGTCAATCATTTGCTGAAGGCTGCTGCGAAATTTGGCTGACTTCGGAGGACACAGGTGCCTATGGACGCGACATTGGCAGTTCTTTGCCCGAGTTGCTCTGGCAGCTAGTCGAGGTGATTCCTGAGCACTGCATGCTGCGCGTGGGCATGACCAATCCACCATATATTCTAGAACATCTTGAGGAGGTGGCTAAGGTGCTACAGCATCCGCGCGTTTACGCTTTTCTCCATGTACCCGTACAGGTAAGAAGCATATGAATTGCTAAAAATTTGTTGCCAAATTCCTAATTCTCTCAACAGAGTGGCAGTGATTGTGTGTTGGGCGACATGAAGCGCGAGTATTGCCGCAAGGATTTTGAGCATGTTGTTGACTTTTTACGCGCTCGTGTTCCGGGTCTAACAATTGCGACTGATATTATTTGTGGATTTCCTACGGAGACAGAGCAGGACTTTGAGGACACGATGTCGCTTTGCAAGAAATATCGTTTTCCCAGTCTATTTATAAATCAGTTCTTCCCGCGCCCGGGAACGCCGGCAGCCAAAATGGAGCGCATACCAGCCAATCTGGTAAAGAAGCGCACCAAACGACTAACCGACCTTTTCTACAGCTACGAGCCGTACGAAGGACGGGAGGGCCAGATATACGTGGTATTGGTGACGGAAATATCTCATGATAAGCTGCACTATGTGGGCCACAACAAAAGCTATGAGCAAGTGCTGCTTCCCATGCGCGACAACTTGCTGGGTACCAGTGTTCGCGTTCGTATAACAGCAACTAGCAAGTTCAGCATGATGGGCGTCATACTGGATGAAGAGCGCGACTGGACGCGCTGTGACAATAACAACAAACACACACAGCAAGCGGCAGACAACAGAAGCAGTCGGGGACAGCGATATATAGGCATCGCGTTAATTATAGCCACCATAGCATTCTTGTTACAGCTGCTCTTCAGATTCTTATCTTATTAGAATAAAAATTCTGAATTCATAATTCAAAAAACAATTTTCTGCTTATGAATTTGGTTTGGGATACTTAAGGCCCTATTCTCCTTCAGATTGCTGTTTTTGGACCTTTTTTGAAAAAATTCGCATTTGAAAACGCAATAAGATATTTGAATTTTGTTGCTTTTATTGAATTAGTAATTAATGAAAGAAAATAAAAAAATTTTTTTTGCCTCGACACGAGGGGTGTTCAAAAAGTAATGAGACTTCAAAGTTGGTGGTGCAAAAAAAGGTGTCGTCATGGCGGCCACGATTCCGGGTCTCCGGAGCGTCTGAAAAAAAAAAATATAGGGTTATGATCAGCATAGATGTAATTCTGGCCCGTAGCAAAATAAAAATTTTGCGATTTTTTTTGTCAAAATGGCGGCACTTGAAATTGAAAAATCGAATTTGGACCCATTTTTTTGTAGTTTAGTGTAAAAAAAAATAGTAAAAAAAATCGCAAAATTTTTATTTTGCTACGGGCCAGAATGGTGACAATTCTACGTCGATTAAACTTTGTTTCATCCAAATCGGTTCAGTAGAACTGGCGGAATCGTGGCCGCCAGCTCGAAAAACGTGGTTTCGAGATAAACGCGTTTAAAGTTTTGACTTCCCTTGCATTAACATTAACATTGCTGGATAAAAATGGCCATATCTCCTTAAGTATTTCGATTTTTAAAAATCCTTTTAGGGGCATATTCACAACTACCCAAGCTATAAATAAATGCAAAAAAAAAAAAGTCGAAAAAAATTTTTTGCTGAAAGAGAATAGGGCCTTAACAGTCCCCACAGTAGGTAGCGATCGACAAGTTTCCAATCCTGGCTTTAGTTGAAGATTTCAGATTATTCGAAAGTAAGTTATTTTTTTAATTTCGTATGTTATTTTTTGTTTCGTTTTCTTTCTGCTGGTGAAGTTATTCGACCTCTACACCTTTCTTGTATACTTTGCTTGCTACTACACAATTTTAAAATTACAATTTGTCAAGTGTTATGTATTAAAAGAGTATATACCAGGAACCGTAATCATTATAAACTATATTAAAAAAATTACATGGTATTTATATTTTAAATTTTTACGCTTTTTATCGATAATAATTATTTTTGAGTAATTTTGTAAAACTTAGACGATAATCATTATTTTTCATGAATCATACAATTATAAATTTTTGGAAAAAAATTATGAAATAAGAGCTATTTCCTGATTCTTATAAAAAAATGGAAAAGTAACTTATATGTATATTAATTTTTTACTATAAAAAATTGAAAATAAAAGTTATTTTAAAATTTTTATTTTAAAATTTTTTTAAAAAAATCGTAATCTACGGTCAATTCTAAGACGTTTTCACCAAGACACCATAGTTCTAAAATCAATTCCTGGTCTGAGGTTTTCGAGTTAAAAAATTAATTTTTTTTTTAATTTAATATCTTATGTGCTCCGATCCTGACAAGTTTTGTATGAATTCTCTTGTTAGGACCAAGACTTTAAAATATAATCTAAGGACCAACTGTCCTTTTAACATAATTTTCTTCCTTGCAAGGACGGTTTTCTGATTCGATTCTGTCAAGATACATTTAAAAAAAATCATCAGAATTACATATATTTGTGCTCAAGGGACATTTTGGTTTTCCTTGAAAAACCAGAATTTTTTTTATTAACTAAAAATGCGCAACATTTGTTGTATAGGCATGTCTCGTAAGCAAGATCAGCTTAGCTTAATTAATATTAAACAAAAGCGTCTACAAGGATCAAAAATTAAACACAAGTAAGTAGAATATAAAAAACCTCTTTAAGTGTTAAAAGTCTAGTGACGAAAACATTTTCATGCCCTAAAATTTCTGATTTCCAATTTTTTGTTTAATGAATTAATAGAATAAAAGCACATTCAAGGGTGCCACAGAAATCGCTTTCGCTTGAAATTCACTAATAATTTGTATGAAATAAAGTAGAAATAAAGTAGAATAAAGTAGAAATTAAAGAAAGTAACATGAAGATTAATTCTCTTGTTCTAAAGAATATATTTTCTCAAGACTTTAAATATTTTTTTGTCTTTATTATCAGAAAAAGAAATATTATTTTTACAAACACGATTATCTAGTGCAAAAGCTGTCAGCACTCTCAAGCTCTGGCTGCTACGACACTTTGTTGCTGCTGTCATATTCCAATTCTAAGTAAAAAGTTTATATTTAGTTAACTGGTAATATCTTCGAAACCCCCTGGCTAAAAGTTATGTTCTTTATATCAAAAAACTAGATATTGTACTTACTACAATTTAAAAAAAATCGTTTTCTCAAAAACCGCAAAAATGTGAGAAAAAATACCTTCACATGTAGCTGTTTACCTATGCACTTAAAAAAAAACTTTGAAGGTATGCCTAAGTGCGCTTCAAAATATCTTTTTAACGATATAGCGGGGTTCAACTTTAGCGGGTTCTAGCGATTTCCCGCTAAAATAGCGATTTTTCGAAAAAGTAGAACAAAAGTTTCTACATTTTTGATCAGAAACAAATCCTCATTCAAACTTTTAAGCTATATCAACGCTTTGATACAAACAAACAAATAAAAAAACAGAAAAACAGACAGACTTACTTTTCATATCATTTTCGGAAGGCGACTAAAAATTTCAAAATTAATTATCTTTTGAATCAATGGTCGGATTTTAATGATTGAGGTAATAATAGTAAAAATGTATACCAAAAGGCTTTAACGGCCCCAATTTGCTCCAATCGGTTAAATTTTGACGCTCCCACTTACCACTGTTTATCTCACGAGTCAGGTGAGTTTCCAAAAGTCTAAGTATGCACATTTGATAATTAAGTTTATACCTTTCGATCGGTATATAACTCGAACTGATCGGACAGTCACAGTAAATTTTCCATTCTTCCTGTATATATTGCTAGTCGCCTTTCGCACCCTTTATGTTGTTGTCGGCACGGCCGATATATTTACTGTTTGTTTAAATTAGCATGTATCGATAGTTTCTGGCGGGTAATTAAGTACAAGAAGGTGGCGACCCTAGGAATTTATCTAACTCTAGACAATATCGCCCGTTTCGCTCTGAGAGAGAGCTATGCCCCTGGCCAACGAACATCGTACACTGGCAGCAACGGTGCTTTTAAATTGGGAAATTGAAGGAATAGACGATTTTTTCGCCAACCACGTTGCTGTCAAAAATGGATGAACGGAGCTCGACATTGCCAGCGGTCGAATGCGGTTGCCTTTCGCCTATATTTAGTGACATATCTGCCATAGTAACATAACAAATCCGTAATTTAATCAAACGATCTTTTGCAAAGCTTCACTTTCCAAAAGCTTATCTAAGACACATTAATTTTCAAAGCTTTTCAAAGACACACTACTTTTCAAAGCCTATCAAAGAACCTCAAATGTAAACTTGTAGAACTCAAATGTAAGCTTCTAGAACTCAAATGTAAACTAACAGAATCGATATAAGTAAACAATTGAAAACAAAGAGCAGCAGAGCTTTGAAGGTTTGCTGTGCCCAGATCACAAATCTTGTAGTTAGTTTTTAAGATATCTTGAACCAATAAAGAACATGAATATAAAACTAAAATAAATCAATATTTTTTTATTGATAACACTAGTTTACAAAATCAAAAAAAAATTTTGATTTTCATGTCTGAGTGCACTTTTCTTATGGATTTTGGCCCACTAAACACGAAAATCGCACTTAAAAATTTTTTTATGGTAGCGTTTTCGAAATATTCATGTTTTTCCAAGTTTTCAAAGTTGCTCTCACTTTTAGAGAATACCACGAGATTCTTTATAACTCTCTCTCATATAGCTTTGAGATCGGCTTAGTATTTCAGAAGCTAGACACTTTTTAAAGTTCCAAAATCCGGTTTTTTTTGTGAATTTTGGGTCTCGACAGCTCACAAATTGCCCTAGAAAAAATAGATTTAGACACT